>JAATHB010000101.1:0-24987 GCA_014822075.1 Fusarium buharicum
CAACCCCCTCCGTCCCCCTCAGCCGAAGATCTCCTCGAAGCATTAAATCGGGAGCAAAATCTCCGCAAGGAAGCAGAAGGCAAAGTCGCCGCTACAAGTCAAGAAATCGAAGAGCTAAGCGCTGCGCTCTTCGAGCAGGCTAATGAGATGGTTGCCGAGGAGAGACGGGCGCGGGCTAAGCTAGAGCAGCGGGTAGACGAGCTGGAGCAACGGGATATGGAGAAGAGGAGGAGGTTGGATAAACTAGAAGGGGCTATGACGCGGATTGAGAGGGTGAGATTGCTACTGGTCGAGGCAGAGGAAGACGTCGAGTCGAGTAAAAAGACAGTCAAAGAAATCGAGGAGTTGGAAAGACAACAGAAAGAGGAGGAGCAGAAGGAGAAAGAAAAGACAAGGCGGGCTGAGCACGACCAGCGCGATTCAGTTTACAGCGTATACGAGGATGAGCAGGTCGAAAGACACTACATCAACAATTCTCACGAGGAGACACAAAGAAGATGAGGCATCACAGCATCGGACTCAACCAATACCCTTTTTACTACTTTATGGGCGAGGGAGGCAACAGGCGAGAATATATTCGCAAAACAGCCCTATTAATGCGTAACGAAGAACGAAATACCTTTTCATACCCACGGAAGGGGCTGGTCGATATGGGATTTCCAGGGCACGGCGTTGGTTGGTACAAAGGGAGAATAAAAAAGGAGGAGAATTTGTAGAACATGTACTATTATTACGAACACATCGCAGGGCGAGTGGTTTACCCTTTTACACGTGCTATAATATATCTTGGAATACATTGCTTACACATAAATACAACTAATTCTCATGTATCACTCTCGTGTCTCGAAAGGATACTCTCTTAATTCCGGAAGGCTCAAATGTTCTTATGCTCGTGATTCATTTTGTACGCAACACAGACCAGCTGCTGTGATGGTTAGCCAAGGAATACGACTAATATTCGTAGAACATTAAAGACTATTAAGCGGTTGCACGTGGAATAACCCGCACTTTCTATAAATATTCTAATGGATACCGAATGCGTTGTTGCATGTTGGACGATAGGGAGAATCATACTGATTCACGTTCGGTCAGCCACACAACCAAGCATCGTCGCTTCACTGTAAAAACCCGGTGTGAATATCTTATGTTGAAAAGAACTATGTACTGTTAAGACCAGAAAGTACCTCTGGAATATTGACCCAAGCCTCAACTCCCCCTGGTTTACCACATGTTGTTCGTGACGCTGACTGGCTTATAATGAGCGTCATCATAGTTAAGTAACACGATTATATCCTCAGCTGCATGTCCAATTCTTGCACAGAAAAACAAAACCCCCGCTCGTGACAGGAAGCCGAGCGCATTAGTGTGTACGGTGTATGTCGACATATTACACCAGTCCCCATATGAAGTAGTATCAAGTTATCCACAAACCATATCCTGACGCCGCCGTTGAAAATGAATTGAAAGTAACCTCGCTCCTGTAACACCCACGTTTTGGTGACCAGAGCGATGGGATGTGAAGGTCGCTCGCATGTACGTTTTCTACATTATTGAAAGAGGTCGTAAAGAATTACCCTAAATTCGATTATGCGGCCCAGGGGAACCATTGCCATATGATGAGCGAGTTGCAGCCGAGGCAGGCATATGTGGAGGTGGCAGACTTGAAGGGTCGTCTGCGAGTAGATCCTCGAGAAAGGCGCTAGGAGCGCGCTGGCTTGGTGGTCGGTTCAGATTGAGAGTCGAGTTGCTAACGTCTCTTCGCCCTTGACAAGATGGTGATTCGGGAGGGCTATGATTCATGGTTTGCCTAGAAGGCGTGCCAAAGTAGCCACGGGAATCAGGGCGCAGATTGGACATACTGATGTTGTTCTCATGCTGTCCGCCAGGAGAGCTGGTTCCTGCTGCATAGAAGCCGGAAGGGAGGAAAGCTGAGCCGCGATTACCTACTCCATTGCCCGAGGCCGCAGCAGTTGGCGAGAAGAACAGATTAGAGGCACTAGGAGTCGACGAGAGAGCAGGACCGCGAGTAGTGCGGCGAACTCCACGTCCAGCTGAGAGAGACATGGTGGAGCCGGTATCGGTATACTTGTAAAAGGGAGCAGGGGGTGCGGGAAAGCCTGTTTTGGCATTCGCATCGTGTTGAGCCTTGGCTGCTCGCTCAACGGACCGGTGGAGGAGGATACCAACAATGACGCGCCAGAGTAGGATAGCAAGGCCAAGGGCGCCGAGAATGGCTCCTACGGCAATAAAGACGGTTCCATCAGGGGCGCTCGAGTGTCGCATAAAGGGTGCGTTGTTGGTGGGTGGTACGGTAGGGGCGGGATATGTAGGAATAGGCTTATATCTTGTCAATGTCGGCATGGCTTCTTCTGTGCCAGTGGAAGGGGCGATGGATGAGATCTGGGACTGAATGTCTGTGGTACTGGATGGCTCATCCTCTTCTTGAGTAGACGTAGGTTCCTCTTCCTCAGTTGACGTAGGCTCTTCCTCCTCTTCAGTGGATGTAGGCTCCTCCTCCTCTTCTGTCGACGTAGGTTCATCATTCTCCTCCGTGGTTGTAGGCTGAGTTGCCCTCGTTTGAGTACTGGCTGATTCAGGGGCGGTTGCGCTGGGTCTGCCGGTATTGCTGTTGCTGTTACTCGCGTCGGACGCCGATGGCGCGGGAGCTGGCGCAGGAGCAGCCGAGGGATCGTTATCGTCCTGGGCCATGGCGACAGCACCATAGAAAGCGATCGAAGTGAAAGCCGAGACCAAAAGGTCTGGCCTTGGCAGGTAGTTGATAGGCCTCATATTGGGCAAAGTGTGTCGTTATGACTACCACCGAAGCGTTGATCGAAAGAATAAGTCGTGGATAACGGGGATCGTAAGAGATTCGAGATGGAGGGTTCGGTAAATTTGCACAGTCGGCCAGAACAATGTTATGGGAACAAACAAGGGCGACTGAGGCAGGTTGCGTATATGAGAGAGGCTTAGGAATGCCAGAGTCGGCAGCGATTTAGCCTAGGCGCGCAACCGATTTTGCTCGGCAAGACAGGCAATGTCGTTTCCCTTCGGAAACCAATAACAAGGAGACGTCGTGTTCAAAGTTGTGTGCTCCCAGCAAGTACATATGCGTTAGAAGGGTTATATCGCGTTTATTGCCCTGACAAGGGGGACGCAGAGTAGGTAAAGATGAGAAGCGAGAGACGAGTAAATTAGCGGAGCCCGATGGCGTTGTTCCTGTTGCGTGAATCTCTCCCGACGTCCGAAGAAAGAAATATTAAGTAAAACAACGAATGTAATAACAGTATGGGCTAACGAGCGAGTATGCGTAACCAAGCGAATGGGTGAGACGCACTATCAAAAACCGCGTTAGCAATTGTATGTATGGATGATGGAGCAGAGATCGGGACGGGGATGATCGAAGGAAGAGAGGAAGACGGGGTCGCACCACAGAGGCAGGAGCGGGCAGGCGGCAGGGACTGGGGGCTGCACCTTCCTAATGCTTGTCTGTCAAGGCATGGGCCAGGGGTTTAACTAGGGGCAGGCGCGAGTGGAAAAGGAGAATGGCGCACCTGACGAACCAGTAAGCGAGCCGACGGTTCAGATAGATCAGGCCTAGACTGGTTGGTATTCAGGGATCCCATTCGCCTGGATTCGATAGCCTCCCTCTAAATTCAGTGACTGAAGGCTGGACAGCAAATATTGAAGGTTATTGCGGCTGATTATGTTTCTGTATTAAAGTGTTTAACAGCGTCTGTTCACTGGTGAAACTAAATATAACCCGGCCGCCACGTTTATTTGGTGGTCAGCTCACGGTTCCAGCCGGTTGGCTATTCTGCCATACGTCAATGGTTGCTTCAATGTTGTGCTCGTCATGTCGGTTGCTGCGGACGATCAACAACAAATTCCGGTGAAGACGTAAGCCGACGTTAGGTGATAGGCACGTTGCGTGGCTAGTTGGGCCATCAACAGCATGAGTTGCATCCATTGAACATGACTTTCCTCCTTATAATCCTGGCTCATGTAATGAATGGTTGGACGTGCTTTTATGTGGCTTTCTGTAGCTTTCCTTTTTCGTTGCGTTATCTTGCAGACGGATATGCAGTCCGGACCGTTGGACAACAACGTCTACATGGAAGGTAAAGCAAGATCCAGCAGCGTTCAACGGCGATAATTCAAGACGAATAAATAAACTTTACCTGTCATCAACAGTCAAAGAACGCCACAACACGACGTTTCGGTTCCTTGCAGCTGTCATGATCGTCATCAGAGCCAAACAGTGCTGCCAAGACCCTGTGTGCATAATATGAAAGCGATCTAGCCAAACTCCCGTCATGGTGATACTTTCAGTACCATTCGCGTATCAAAACTCTGTTACTCTCTTTCAGGGTCCTGGGTAAACATGAGGAACCCTCGCACCGACCAGCGGGGTAATTGACGTGACATCCACATGGCTCCATCTCCCGTCTCCTTGACGGGGATCTTGTGTGAACCGCTTTTTTTGCTTTCGGTGTTTTGCAGCTTTCAACACCCTGACACCCAGCCACGCTCAGACGGGTCCCCAGCGGAGTCGTGATCGTGCATGGACCACTTTTGCAGAAGTGGTCACGTGATCTAGCATCGGCGCTACAGCAAGGCCGGACCCGTCCACGCGCGAGCCTCGTCATTGTCAGCCTCCAGTTCCAAGCATCCATCGCCAGCTTCATCATCGGCCAACGACCCACGATCCACAACACGAGTTACCTACGAGACACTTGCCTTGAACATCTTTTTCGATCAACCTTTAGCTGCCGACATGGAGGAAGAACGTCTCTGGAAGTTCCGTCGGCCTGAATGGCTTAACAGTGTTTGGGCCCGGAATGCCGGTGTCTACAGCGCTGGAGCTATTGTATGTTGCACCTTGGGCATAGCCAGTTTGACTCTGTCGCTGCTGTAGCCTCGTCCATCACCTTTACTACATGATGCACGAGCTATGCGCCATTGATAATACCTGTCCTGTTACTAACCAAGTCCATTTTAGTTCTCCATCGCTTTCCACGTCATGCTCGATTCTGCCGTCTGGTCCAAGTCCTCTCACAACGGATCCGACGTCCATGTCAAGTTTGTTGACTGGCTGCCCTTTATCTTCTCCAGTTTGGGCATGCTCATCATCAATTCGGTCGAGAAGCAACGCCTGAGCGCCGACTCCTTCAGTTATAGTGGAAACGGTGTAGCGTGGAAGGCCCGCGTTGTCCTCTTCCTGGGCTTCGCAGCCCTCGCAGGTGGTATGGCTGGCGGCGTAACTGTTTTTGTTCTCAAGTTTATTGTCCCAAGTGTTGCCATGCCTGCTCTGGGCATGGGTATTGAGAACGTACTGAGCAACGCTTTGGTGGGCGTGAGGTAGGTTTCCTTCTGATTGTTATGAGGTGACAGCGCGTGCTTACTGACTCTGCGCAGCTCCGTCGTCCTTTGGGTTAGCCAGAACATGGAGGACGAGTATTCGTACAACCTCTCCCTGTAAACAACAGCAAACCGACACGAACGAAAGCATGGGGCTGTGTGAATAGCGGGGCGTATTGATGGGTTGAGCCGGGTTCCTAGATATAGGTATTAAGGTGTAAGATTAAGAATAAGCCCTCAGTGCATCGATGGAAGATTGAGCTGCGACGGCAATGCGTCACGTATAGCGACGGTAGGCGACCACTATCTGCTGACACGCAAAGGATATACTACGGCGGGGATCTGTTAAGCATTGTTTCTTTGATTTATAACTTGGTTTAGAATTAGCGTTGTCAAAGAATTGAGTAGATGGAAGATATCAAGAGCTTATATCGCAAGCGCCTAGTGCAACAGATTGTGGTATGTCACAGCATGAGTAAAGTACAAACTTGAAAAGTAAAGTATAGCCATGTTAGCAATTTATTAACGAGGCTCCCGTATTCACTCGTGCTCTTCCATGCTGGATTGCGTGTAGTTGCTTTTATCAAGTCGGCGACTGAAGTCACTAAGACGAAGGCACCCTGGCGCATCCCCACACAAAGTCAACAGAGCTCGTATCGGGATAGTCCATCTTGAATAAACATCAACACACGAATAACCTCGCGTCTTCACATTTCTATAAAACACCGCAATGGCTGACCAATCTCGCCCGGCTACAAACGGAAGCGGTGTCTCCCGCTCGCGAAACGGCGCCTCTTCTGCGGGTGTCCGTCGCAATCTGTTCCAGAGTCAGTTGACCCGGCGACCTACAGCCGGTTCTACATCTACGTCTGCCGAGACACTGCATCTGGACGTCGATGTCTTATCTGACACCTCTGAGATTGTTGTTCGTGATAAGCACGGAGAGATTGAGCTTGGAGATCCCCCGACGCCGATGATGGAGGATGAAGATGAGCTGCCGTTGGATCATAGGCAGGAGACTGAGAGTATGAGACAACCCGCGCACTTATTACTTGTTTCATGTTGTTTCAATAACCAATGCTCACATGATTGGTAGAAGAGAGACAACGGCTTGCAGAAGCGGTCAAGCATCATCAGATTAATCGCAGTGCTGTACCCGAGCAGCCTGAAGGTGCGCCATCTGAGCCATCACATAGTCATCATGACCGTTTTACTAACACAATCTCAGAACTACTCGAAGCAGTTAGGGCGAGTCTACGAGCCAAAGTAGCAGCTCTGTCCGAAGATAATTGGATGTTTGAACCAGAAGAACAGCCCCGTGGATAACCAAGTCTTTTGCTTTACCTTACAACGCCTGCTGTCTATGTATTCTTCTCAAGACAATACGGTATACCAACTACTCGACCCTCGCAGACCAACATTCATCTAGTCCAGACCCTCTGCTGTGGGAGCATCTTGCCGCTGTTGCGTAACTTGTTTGCGCTTGGGCTTCTCCTGCTGACCACCTCCGCCTCCACCAAAGAATCCGCTCATCATATCCATCAGAGGATTGCTCTGCCGGGGCTTGGACAGGCCAAAGTACATTTCTCCGACCATCTCAAGCGCCTCGCCCCATGATCCAGCTTCGTTAATTTGCGTCGCATACTTGGATACCAGTGCGCGGAAGAGCTCGGGCGCGCCTCGTTGGATGGCAAGAAGTAGGAAGCCCAAGAAGTTGAGGAGGGGAAGGCTCGGGAAGATGCGAATATCACCGGCAGCGCTCGATACGTCCTGGACGCCGAGGTTCGGGTTGTCGTTGGAGAGCGAGCTGGTGAAGAGGCGGTAGCAGGTATTGGCGGCGCGGACGTTTCCGACGAGGAGATAGGGAAGTACGGCGCGACCAGCGAAGAGGGCCGCCTGGTGAGGTTCGCCCTCCCTGTACCACGTGTATTCCATCTTTGTAAGGACCTCGGGCGAGTCTTTGGTACCCAATAATAAATGTTTCTCGGCCTCGTATGTATCGTGCTCCTCAGCGTAGAGTGAACCGGCGACGTGATGAAGCTCTGGATCTCCAGCTGGGTATTCGCCAAACTTGGCTGACCATCTGTGCGCATGTTAGACATGCTTACTCGTAATGGAACCTCGTCAAAGCTATATCACACTCACCCGATGATCTCGCCCACAAACTTCTTTCTTGTTGGCTCGCCAGCCTCAAAGAGTCGCAGACAAGTCAATAGCCTGCCCTTGGTGGTAGCGTCGGGCTTCAACTCTGCCTGCTTGTAGACGTCCACCAGCATGGCACACAGATCACCACCACTGCCGCCCTGTCCTGCGCGCAGCAGCGCCTGGGAGACATTAGAGAGGATATCGATGGCAGCGGGCCAGTTGGACGTCTTGATGTAGCGGGATGCGGCGACACGGGTCTGTTGCTGAGCCTCGTAGTAGTCGCCCTCTTCGATCTTGGCCTGCAGCCGGGCTACTATGCGGTCGACCTTGCTGGCCATGGTGAGTAGGTAGTTTTCGGTGCGGAGGGAGCGTAGAGTCTGGCGATGCGATGGAAGATAGTGACGTAGAAGATGTTGGTAGTATTGTGGTCATGTAAGGTGTTGCAGCTTAGGTGGGTGATGGAGGGGTTGGCCAGAAGATACGTACCTACCAGAAGCTCCAGCTCCGGCTCCTTGGCTTTTAGAAGGTTCCACTTTGGAATAACTCGAAATCTACTAAAATAAAATTCTTCTCCTAATAATAATCACTCCAGCATGAAAACAAGAACGACAAGAACTTACATGTCTTTATACTCACTCTTACTCATATGCTAGTAATTAGTCACGGGCTACAGTCCAGCACATTATTTCTTCAACCACACAATCTCACTTTATACCTCTTGCTCAACTCGAACCCTCACACAACTTTCCTGACTAAATCTCGACTCTTTCTGGCACCCCGATTATTGTTCTCCGATACTGTAACACCAGAGCAGTTACCACCCCCAGTTTATGTTGCCTACTCTTACAAGACTTCTATCTATAAGTCGCCAGAGCATCAGCTACTAAAGCTACCGGCATCAAGGGAACACCTCTGGTTAAAGGCTGAAGCAGAAGAGAGTTTAGAACCGTTATAGTAAGGTGCGTGTCAATTGACCCACATAGCGGCCTAACTTGGAGCAGATCGTCAAAATATCTTCAAGCCCGCCTCGCTATATAAGAACCTGCTCATCACCTTCGCGATCTGCCTCCTTGTCTCTGCAGGCTGTCTTCTCACAGGAGGCAGCATCTAGCATCTCTTCCCCGTATAATCGTGTAATTCAAATCTCTTGCCAACCAAGTAACAGCGTAATTAGTTTAGTGGTAAAATTCTCCTTTCCCATGGGGGAGTCCTGGGTTCGATTCCCAGATTACGCATTGTTTTTTGCGATATATGGCTGTTCACATGTTCATTCTCTTTTTGACGCTTATGAAACTTGATAGTGTCTGTTTGTCCTGGTACTCTTCTGTAATAGGTAAATACTTCGAGTGACTGTGCCGTTTAATGGCGGATAGAAAGCCGAGTTATAGCTCTAACTCTATCCCGCATCTCGGCCCCATTTCCCGCCCGTTGATATGACATGCCGAAGCTGGCCCGGAGCTTTAACAATTGGTTGATGTAGCATCCAAGTCAAATTCCGTCATTTATAAAGAGCTCAGTTCCTCTTATCTCTAGTCTTTCTTCAAGTATCAAAGCATACTATATCTCTAGCACAAGTCATGGCCGCATCAACTCTTCAGCGTAAACAACTCATCCTACGCTACCTACCTTGCAGAAACATCACACTAACTAGCATCGACAGGCCTGGTGCGCTTTGTACCCAAGTCCAACCCTTCCAAGATCCTCATCGGTCAGCCAGCAGACAAGAACATTGATGTTGGTGCTGCGTTGCGCAAGGGCCAAGAGGTTGATGTCAATGTCTTGTCGGGATCATCTGTCCTGTCTCCAGGATCCTCAACTGGGGCTACCGAGATCATTGACCGTGTCTTGTCTCCTCTTGCACAGAGCGAGATTGGTACTGTGCGAGGTGTTGGCATGAATGTGGGTGCGATGAGTCTTCTGAGATAACATCAACTAATTACCCATCAGTACAGCAAACACGCTGCCGAGGTCGGAGCTGCCCCTCCTACAATCCCGGTTATCTTCATGTAAATGGCACCATGGTTGTGCATACCAGACTTCAAACTGACAAGAAAATAGGAGGCCCAGCACATCTATCAACGACCCTTGGCCAGCTCCTGGAATTGTTCCCAAGGTTAGCCAGGTCGACGAGTCTGCAGACTACGAGGCAGAACTCGCCGTGGTCATTGGCAAGACAGCCAAGAACGTTAGTGAGGCTGATGCTCTGGACTATGTCCTTGGATATACTGCCGCCAATGATGTTTCCAGTCGTACTCAGCAGCTTAACCAGTCCCAATGGTCTTTCTCCAAGAGCTTCGACGGGGCTTGTCCTCTAGGTGAGGAGTGTTGGTATTCATATACAAACTTGAGCTAACGTTGTCCTACTAGGCCCTACACTTGTTCTCAAGTCCCTCATCCCAGACCCATCAAAGCTGCGTATTCGAGGAATCAAAAATGGAAAGGTTCACCAGGAGAGTGGCACCGAGTAAGTATTTTCAACCCGGTTAAGGCGAAGTATTTACTAATATTCTCCCCAGCGACTTGATCTTTCCTGTCCCCAAAATCATCAGCTGGCTTTCTCAGAGCACTACTCTACCGGCAGGAACCGTCATCATCACCGGTACTCCATCGGGTGTTGGAATTGGCCGAAAGCCCAAGGACGCCCTGAGGCACGGTGACGAGTATGCGGTAGAGATTCTGCCTCATATTGGAACGCTCACCAATATCTTTGAGAATGAGAAGAACGGCTTTGTGACTAAGTTGTAGGATTGCAGTTGTGTGTAGTTATGCCTCTGGATACTTCTTGGCGCCTTTATCGTCGTCGCCTTGTATCTCGAACAGAGTTATAGTCCAGTTGGTTGGTCTCTTCAGGGGTCAAGTTTATTTGAAAGCAAATCGTTTCATTGGCCAAAGAAATAGGGTAATGCAAGTTCAAATACATGCATCACGGGTAGGGAAGATACTCTTCCCATGAAGAGGCAAGACCAAGATATGTCAGCGTGAGCACTAATGCACAGTACCATTGCAGCGCATGACGTTTTAATTACTCAGATATTCTGTTCTGACTTAGCTGTGTCTATAATTTTCAAATTAGTTTAAAAGAGAATGACTCTTCTTCAGATAGACGAAATCACCAAGAGTTCAAGTTACCTACCTTGCGATATTGATCTCATTCGATTAGCCGACAATCGAAACTCTCGAAACAATGTCGGACCAACCGTCTATTCCTCAAAAAATGAGGGCATTGAGATTAATCGAGGTAAGAGTTGTATCATCGTGGATTATGGTATTCTCATCCTTACACCTTACTCATACGCTACTTATAGTACAGCAAAAGCTACAAACTCCGTGATGATGTTCCAACGCCAACTCCAAAGCCAGACGAAATTCTTATCCGTGTAGCTGCCGCTGGTTTCTGCCACACTGATCTTATGGTATATCACGGCATCACTCAAGGCCCGTTACCTTTCACCGGGTCTCATGAACCCGCTGGTACTATAGTCAGCGTAGGCTCCGACGTGCCGGATACTTGGCATGTGGGAAGCCGCGTGGGAGTTACGAATTTCATGGACCCTTGTGACAAATGTAAGGGGTGTAAATGGGCGACTCAGACCATTGGATCTCTTGATCCTCGATACTGTGATAACAAGACTATGTGTGGCATCATCGGCCGAGATGGGGCGTTTGCCGAGTATATGACAGCCTGGCATGGCGCTGTTGTTAATTTACCGGATAGTTTCTCTTTTGAGCAGGCAGCCCCGCTGATGTGTGCTGGAGTAAGTCTTTCTTCAAGTCAAGATATCTCATAATGGAAGTGTGCTGACGATACCATCTCAGGCATCTGTATGGCACGCCCTGAACCAGGCAGAGCTACAGAAGGGGCAAACTGTGGCCATTGTAGGGATAGGCGGCCTCGGGGTTTTGGGTATACAATTTGCAAAAGCCAAGGGCTATCGAGTCGTAGCCATTGACAACCGCGACGTCGGATTGAAGCTCGCATCAGAAGTCCCCTCCCATCTCAGACCAGATCTTATCCTCGGCTTTGACGACCCAGAGACGATCCAGAAAATCTCCGACTTTACAGACGATATTGGTCTCAAAGCTGCCATTGTATGCACCGGAGCCGATGCTGCCAACGACTGGGCTGCCCAGCGACTGCAGCCAAGGGGGGTGTTGGTCACTGTCGGTGTTCCAGAGCAGGGCCTCAAGTTTGGCCCCATGAATATGCTCTTCAAAGAGATTGTGGTAAAAGGCTCTCTATCCATTGCAGTATGCAAGAAACCAGGGACATGATGGAATTTGTGGCCGAGCATGGGATTCTTAGTCATCTAACTTTACTTGTAATGGAGGAGGCAGAGGATATTGCGGCCAAGTCTGAAGCCCTGGCTTATACGGGTCGTCCAGTTGTGAAGATTGCAGGGTAGTGGTTGGATGAGGAGATTGGAGATATGGTGAAATTATAATAGAGGCAAAAAGATAGCCATCACCAGAATCTCTGGTCATAGGAGGGTGTGCTCCTTTGACACTGGCGATCAGGCAATATATAACATGCAGAAGGAAAAAATTGAGGTCCTACCCGGGTTCGAACCGGGGACTTTGGAAGGTGTTTCAATGAATCAACTGTGATTGGTTAGTTATGTGTCTGAGGGTAAGCTTTGTAAAGGATACATACAATCCAACGTCCTAACCACTAGACTATAGGACCAATGCTTTGGTTCGCTGTCTTAACATCCTGATATTTAATCCTATATGACTAAACAATCTGAGCAATGCCGTTCTCATCAGCAACATAATCTCCAGTAGATTGGTTATCTGGTAATCTTACAATGTCAATAGAACAAGAGTAATACCATTATTTTCAGCTTCAATTAACCCGTCGAACACAATGGCCCAGGATAGTCGGCGGATCAAGTGCAATAAAATCATCGGGTTGAGATTTCAATGATCTCCTGCACGAAGGATGCTTGAGGAACGAACCAAAACCGCAACGCTAACCCATTATTTTAGACTTCAGATCAACGACTTCTTCACATTCAGAGGGTATATGATAATTCCAACCCTTCTCCTATTGCAAATATACCTGTCCAGAAACACTCCCTTTCTTCATTACAAGGTCCATTTAAAGATTCCAAGCAGTACCCGACGATCGTCGTCCCTTTTCATACAACCACTTGCTGTTCAGCCCAACGCTTGTTCGCTTACCGCCAGCCGAGCCAGGAGAGGTAGGGTCAGAGAAGACGTTGGACGAGGAACTAGCAGCGAATGGGCTCGTTGAACTGAAGGAGGATCTCCTTCCGTTGCCAAAGCTGTTGACACTCTTCTGGAAGAGAGGGCTGCCCAGTGGTGATCCGGTCGAGCCCTGAATTAAAGGGCTACCTCGACCGGACAGAGGTGAACTAGCATAGCTTCCCCGGCTTCCAACAGACCCGCCGATGGAAGGTGTACGAGAGTATCGAGGCGGCGTGCTGAACTTGGCATCGGGGGTCGGCGCGGCCGAGGAGGGATCCAGACCCAGCAACTTACGCTGAGCAGGTGTAAGAGGAATATCGGAGAGGTCGTCTTTCGGCCGAATCAAGGGCAGACACGCGATACCGATATTGACAAAGGGTATGAGTTGGAGGATAAACCATGCCCAGCTCAAGTATATTCTGAAAGAGCTAGGAACACTGGACCGTCAAATTAGTATATTTGCGGGTCGCAGAACTCGCGAGAGACAGGCAACTCACACTTGAGAGCCAATGTTTAGCCTGGCTAGGAGCTGCGCGGACCAAAAGCCCAGCAGCGCAATAACATTGTAGGCTATCTGGCGCACATTCTTCTCGGAGAAGGTGGTCGCATTGCGACGTCTGGCGATCTCATCGAGTCGCGGGTGACGCCAAGTACCGGGGCTGTCAGTCACTGGAGGTCCGCCGATGGTAGTTGTTCTGACGGGGGTAGCCATTGTGAGTTTGAGGAGGGTGGAATGTAGGAAGCGATCGGTTCAGGGCGTCGGGTTCTGGTTCTATATGCGTTGCCCGTCGAATGGCCTCTGATCTCTTGGTTGCTCTGAAAGATATTGAGTGCTCCACTAAGGTCCTCTGAACTGCCCGCGTAAACGCAATAAAGGTAAAAAGTTGATCTCCTATAGTGTACCTGTTGGTTAGTAGTTATATCGTCCAGGCCGAAGCCGTTGTGAGCACGGTTGCTCCCTTGGTTGTGAGACTTTGTTGACGTTGCGACTGAAGAGATGAGAGGGAGTGGGCTCCCGTCTTGGAAAACATTAAGCCTAGGTACTTAGGCTGGTCTACTGTTAGCTTAGCTCTGTTGGCTGTTACAGCGACCAGCACGGGCCCTGCAGCAGTAGCAAATAACTACCTACGCCACAGACTACACCAGCCACCGATCGTGAATTACAGGTACAGGTACGTACCAATTTACTGCACTTGTACCTACCTAAGGTTACCGTGACGCGCCTTAGCAACTTCCCGGCTCGTGGGCGCATCTCCTGCCCCCAGACTAACGCAAGGCAAAGGCCTGCCCGAGAGAGCAACTGGCAACTTCGCTTCCATTCTTGCTCACCTCACCAATTCCTTCCCTTTCCTTCCCTCCCCATCAACCAAGCCAACAACCTCAACTCCGCCCACTTCAAACAGCATCACCACCATCATCAACACATTCGCACACAATCATCGCGCGCGCAATCAACTATTCGATCGTCGTCCATCAAATCCCCACCTATTTCTACATCTCCCTGCACAACATCCCATCCTTTCGACGAGGCTGAGCTCTCGCGATGCGCCTTTAACTCCGACAATTTGACTTTTTAACCCTGACTTCTTACGCCTCGCGATACATACCTTGTTTCCCGGCAAGCCGACTGGAAATCTTACAAAATGGCGTCCCCCACGTCGCTCGCTGCGACGTCAGAGATCGATCCCCCGAGCTCTCCTGTTCAGGCAGAGGCCAAGTCCTTTGTGTCTCGGGCCATGACGGAAGATGATGATACCCAAATGGCAAATGCCACCCCCGATCCTCAGGAAAAGTCATCGCGCTCCAAGAGCAAATCGTCACAGAACAAAGATGCCGCAAACCAACCAACAATCGGCAAGATACGCCATTTGAAGAAGGAGGATGGTGAGCCCCTCTGGAGGGAAGATATCCAATACGATTTCCTCAAGGCTGTGTTCGACAATGAGCAATGCGTCTTTACCAATTCTTATGAACCAAAGCGTCTTCAACAGCAATGCTTTGCTGATCTCTACATCGACACCATGTCTCGCAGCTCAAAGACTAGCAAAGTCCTGCGCGACAAGCTCCTTAGTGATAGAGAAGCCGCCAAGGGCATGGCCATGGTCTGTCTCCTTGTCAACATGGGTCGCATGAACACTACTCTAAACTGTGAGTCCAATATCATCACTCTCATTAGCTGATATACTAACCCTCCTAGTTTTCCCCGAGATGCGAGCCCAGCTCCGTACGTATCACGCCATCCCCTCGCTCCAGGCTCACCAGGATCCTCACGCCTACAAACAACTTCAAGATGCACCTCGCCTTAAATCCATTCTAAAGGGTGGCGCAGAGGATCGAGAAGAACCTAACTCTCTGGACAAGATCAAGGCAGTGGGAACCCCTCGCACAAACCCCGTCAACCTCATCTTTGTCATGTGCAACATGGCTCAGAAGATCGCAGAGCTTCATTTCCCTCGCCACCGTGAATTTCATGATCTTATCATGAAGACCAACTACACCAGCGAGTCGCGAGCAAACGCATTTCTCTGGTTGATGTGGTTCTACCTCGAATCCGACTTCACCGAAGAGGGATGCGAAGAGAATCCTTTTGGACCTGGTGTCGACTACGGTCTAGACGTTGCGAACCAAGGTGTCCCTCGCCTAGTCGAGATGAAGGAGGCAGACAAAGGAAAGGAGAACGTGGACACTGAAGAGGAAATTGAGTTTGGTCGTAGCAAACAGAAGATGCGAGCCAAGATTTTAGAGATGGACCAGGCCTACCTCAACGAGAGAGAAACTAAGAGAGGCAAGATGAGGCCAGCATTTGCTGATGACGGCCCTGCTATTCTCCCTCGCATTAGGCCCTCCAAGCATGAGTCCGACATGGATAGTACTCGGTCGACACCACCGCCGCGGGCACTTGGCCGTGCTCTTAACTCGAGTCGCAGAGGCGCCCCGCTAAAGTACCAGATCTTTGAAGGCTCATCACCAGCGCACCACGCCAACGAGGGTGTCGTAGCAAGGAAGCCTCGGCCCCCCACGGCGCATCAACTAGCTGTTGAACGGAACCGGAGTCAGAGGGTCGAGTACATTCTAGATCGTGGTCTTCGTCGTCAGCATCACAAAAATCGAAAGCTTAGGCGGCAGGATGGTGCCATCTTTAGAGCGTATCAGCGAGTCCATTCCCAGCGGGATCCGTTCGAGGACAGTGATGACGAGATGAACAAGCCCAGGATCTTGCAATTTGCGGAACATGATAGGACTGAAGGGCCGTTTCGCGAAAGGGGCGTGGGCGGACTCTGTCTTCTAACAAAGGAGAAAGATGACTTTGGCGAGGAAGTCAGCGCCTATGCTGGTGCACTAAGACGGGCATCAAGGCGTCTAGCTCGCTGGGGGCCACGAGCAGCAGAGCTTGGAGTCATCGCTCCCATCAAGCGACCCAGGCCGAAGAAAGCTGAAGACGACGACATTGACCTGGATCTGGATGATGATGGCGAGGGAGAAAAGCTAAACGGCGACCTTGATGGCGATGCTCATGGCGACGTCACGCTTGGTGATGTTACTCTGGGGGATGTCACAGTGGGGGATATGACGGCTGGAGACATGACTATGGGCGACGTTACAATGGACGACGCTGAAGTCGAAGACCAGACAGTTCTTCATGACGACGACGTGGACGATGCCGACCGTACAGAGGTTATGGGCGACTCTGATATGGAGTAAAGGGATAAGCAGGAGAAGCCGGTATATGTAACTCTAGTGAAAGGGACAAATGTTTAGCGATTCAAAGGAGCGATCGCGATTGGGCTGGAACTGGATATGGGAATATTGGAGTTGGATTATTTGGTGCTCTTTGATTTATCGCCCGTTTCGATGGTGTAATCCACAATGGCGTTGAGAAGGAAAGATCAGGCATGAGGGACGCAATGCGGTGAGGACTATGGGGGGAAAGCATTGCTTTTTTTTTCAAGTTTGCAACTACAGCCAATAGAATAAGAGATTTGAACATATTTACATATGAGCGAAATACCAATACGAAAACGAGTTTGACAGTTGGCAATGACAGTTGGCATCGCAGTTGTAGACCCGGAATGCGGAATGCGGAGCGGCGGCCGGGACGTTGATGGACTCCGACAACGAACGACAACGGAGCGGTGAAACACGGCAATTTGATGCCGAGCTCCAGGGTCCAGCTCCGGAGTGGCTGATTAACGGTAATTGTTAATTTCCGGGGCTCAACGGAAAAAGTTGACATATTTATCATTTCCTCTCCTTTTCTTCATTACTTGCCTTGTTTAACTTTGCACATTTCAACACAATGGCAAAGAGCAAATCCAAGTCAAAGTCCTCCTCCTCAGCGGCGGCCTCGGCGTCGAGCGGCCTCAACAAGCTCCTCGTGGTGCTCGGCCTCCTCACGGCACTCCTGAGCTCCGTCGTCTATTTTGTGGAGCAGAACCTTGAGGAATTCTACATCTTTGACCTCAAGCACCTCGACGACGTTTCGAAGCGAGCGCTCGCCAAGCACGGCAACAACACCAGGGATGTTGTGCAGTACATTGTGAACGAGCTTAACGAGAAGGTCCCTGAGAACATCAACCTTCATGAGGAATGGGTCTTTAACAACGCTGGTGGTGCCATGGGTGGCATGTACATTATCCACGCCAGTGTGACCGAGTACCTCATCATCTTTGGTATGTCTCTTCTCCTATTGCACTTATATGTCGATTGTCAGCTTACACGTTCTTATCAGGTACTGCCATTGGTACCGAGGGCCACACGGGCCGCCACACGGCCGACGACTACTTCCATATCCTCTCAGGAACGCAGCTCGCCTACGTCCCTGGTGAGTACGAGCCCGAGGTGTACCCCGCGGGTAGCATTCACCACCTTCGACGCGGCGACGTGAAGCAGTACAAGATGCCCGAGGGCTGCTTTGCGCTCGAGTACGCGCGTGGTTGGATTCCTCCCATGCTGTTCTTTGGCTTTGCGGATGGTTTGTCAAGCACGCTTGATTTCCCTACGCTTTGGGATACCACTCGTATCACGGGTCGGGAGATGATTAAGAACTTGATCAAGGGCAAGTTGTAAGATGTGTTTTAAAAAAGGGATGTAAAAGGAGGTCGGATGTATACCACGTTTGAGGGTTTGGAAAGGTTTGGGTATAGATTTGGGTGTATGAAAACAAGACGTCTTGGCGGTAATCCGTCGGACATGTCATTAGAGAAAAGGGTGTAGAGCATCATGATTTGGTAGATCTCTAAGCGGAAAGATACCCGTTTGGAAGGATTCATAAGTATTTGGATCTTAGCAATTGATATGTAATATCATTCTTAGTGGGCAATCGCCTCTGTCACGTCATGTTTGCTTGTACATTGCCCTCATGATGAAGGCTGATTAACAAGGTAATTAAGATAATCGAGATTGGATTGGCCTGTTTTGGTGATGACCGATGCTGATGATAGCGGATCGTCAACTACAGATGGGCTGCTGCCATTGTTTGTTAGGCCAAGAAGGCTAGAAGAATATGGCATGTTTCTTATCAGAAGATTTTGCTATAGATATCATGGGAGAACCTCTTGGCCAAGTCGGCGTTTGCCTTGATGCAGCTTATCCCTTTGACGATATCCATACCAGCCCCAGGGGACGTAAAAAAAACATGAGACTCAAATTAGGGTGCATAAAAGGTTTAGGCAAAGCGCTATTCTAAACTACGCTAAAGATTTATGATTATTTCTGTCTAATCATCATAGGTCTTATGTTTTCCTTCATCCCGAGGCAGCCCTATCGATATCCTTCAGCTTGACTTTTCGATCCCTCTCCATCAAGGTTACCCGATGATATCCGCTACAGCTTCCATTTTGAGCGACATGTAAGTCGAAGGATTTGCAGTGATATCGCTAAGATTAGGTAGTAGATGGATGACTTGGGGTTAAGCCGAGTGATGTGTTTGCTCCTGCCCAATTGTGACTGATGCTGTTGGTTTGAAAGAAGCTTAAATTAAGCTGTGTCCTAGGATGATCTAGCGTGGAGGCCATTAGGCGGGAATAGGAAGGTGATCGTTTTGCGGGGAGGTGGTCTCGTGTAAAAGGGAACTTTGGCCATGGGGGATAACGAATCTCATCGGTGATGAACATAATCAGTAAGAATACATGCCACGTAGCTGACCATTGATTATCGAGTTGGCTTGATCCTTCTGATGTATTTCTTGTATGGTGGCATGTGAATGCAGTCCCTAGCATACTGCTGTACTCCCACGATAGTTTACGGTGACACTACTGGCAGTTAATCAAGGGTCCAACCAACTCTGTAAAAATGATATAAATCTACAATGAGTAAATTCTAAATCGTATCTATTTTCGTATTCTGTATGGTTTCAGGCCTTGTCAAATCACGCGTGCCCAGGACACTACTGATCCATATGTAATCCATCAACCACCCCAACTTATCTTTTTCCGTCTTTATCAAACGCCCAGACTTGCAAAAGTTCTTGTCCTCCATGGATGCTACCCTCAGCTAATAGGCTCTCACCCACCAACACTAGCCCCCATGCATGTCTTGGCGGTTGGTTGGTTATCACAGGGTAGATAGTACTGCGGTTAAATGCGTTTTTACCACTCCTACTCTCTGCTTCAGATGCATCCCCCGAGCCTAGCTCCGGTGCTGTGGTAGCATTGTTCGGCGCTCATGTCCTAACTAGGATCCAACGAGATAAGGGTCATGTCTTGGGCTCGAAAATCTTATAATCCTTCTGGAAAAAGAGCTGCAGAGGTTGGTGCAACTTGAGGCGAGTTCTGTACATGTCGTGTGAGTACATCGAGGCAAACTTGGAGATATCACGTATACTTTCGTGTTGTAGAATGTGTTGATCGGATGTTGAATGGAGATATAAAGATAAGGATAAAAAAACATACAGAGACAAAGGCAGACATAGCAATGTCTTGGAGACTTGTGCTTTTCCACGGATGATGAGACCCGAATAATGCAAAGGTTCCTCAAACTGCATTACCACCTGGTATACTACCCGCTCCTATTCGCCTCGTACCCGTCCCGTAGTCTCAATATGCATGCAAATCTTGGCAAGGGATTGGACCCTTGTCGTGAGGCTCTCGGTATCAGACCTTTTGTAGTGTCCTTTTGTAGTAGGTAGCTATTATGACCTTCTCTTTTCACTACCATCCTTGCCCTCTAGATACGTCCTCCTGACCTTCTAGATGCATCAATTACCCATGTCCTCGTCAGATCTGGCAGTACAATCCTCCCCTTCACGTCGATCGTTGGTGCCACAGTCCCCCAGTCAGCTTTTCCAAGTGGTACCATGTCCATTGTCGACAACTTATAAATACCGTGGGCCCTTGTGGCCACAACTTGTCTCTCTCTTTTCCTCCTCTCCTCTGACCTAGTCAAGTTCAGAAAAGTATTCAAAATGGCGCCTGCAGGAGACAGTCTCGCCGAGCCCATCGCCATCGCCGGCCTGCGCGCCGATGTCATTGACGAGAAGAGGGCTTCGATTACCGCCGAGAGGAGAGCCTCTATTGCAACTGGTCCTCAGACTAGTGGTGAGGCCGTCGTCACTCCAGATGGAGAGTTTCCTACCGCTGAGGAGATGGGCAATCTGAGACGAGTCGCCAACAAGATCCCCTGGAAGCTATTCAGTATCGCCTTTATCGAGTTGTGCGAACGCTTTTCTTACTATGGATGCACCGTTGTTTGTAAGTCTTATCCTGGCGGTATCGTATTGTATCTTATTAAACTAACTCATCATAGTCACCAACTTCATCCAGCAGCCTCTTCCTGAGGGCTCTACCACTGGTGCTTCTGAGGACCAACCTGGTGCTCTTGGAATGGGCCAGCGAGCTTCGACCGGAATCACCACCTTCAACCAGTTCTGGCAATACCTGATGCCCCTTTTCGGTGCCTACCTCGCTGATCAGTACTGGGGTCGTTACAAGACCATCAGCTACGCTCTGGGTATCGACATTATCGGCCATCTCATCCTCATCGTCTCAGCCATCCCCTCCGTCATTTCAAACAGTGGCGGCTCTTTGGGTGCTATGATTGTCGCTATTATTGTTATCGGTTTCGGTACTGGTGGTTTCAAGCCCAATGTTAACCCCCTTATCGTTGAGCAGATGGGTGAGCAGTACATGCATGTCAAGACCCTTAAGACTGGCGAGCGTGTCATTGTCGACCCTGCTGTTACTATCGAGAAGATCTACATGTGGTTTTACTTCTGTATCAATGTGGGAGCCTTGGTCGGTCAGGTAACTGTAAGTATCTTCATCCAGGAGTCGAGTATATATGATACTAACTTGATGTCCAGATGGTGTTTGCAGAGAAGCATGTCGGTTTCTGGTTGTCTTACACCCTGCCCACTTTCATGCTCTGTCTCTGTCCCATCATCATGTTCCTTAACCGCAACAAGTATGAGAAGCGACCTCCTGGAGGTTCAGTTCTCGGCCAGGCCCTCAAGACATGGTTCCTGGCTCAAAAGGGCCGCTGGTCTATCAACCCCTTCGCCACCTGGAAGAACATGCACCAGCCTGACTTCTGGGAGAATGTTAAGCCTTCTCACTTCACCAATGAGACTCGACCCAAGTGGATGACTTTTGACGATGCCTGGGTTGACGAGCTTCAACGTGGTTTTGCTGCTTGTGCCGTCTTCTGCTGGTACCCCATCTTCTGGCTTTGCTACAACCAGAGTACGTTACCCTTTTGCTAAGAAAATTTTGAATAGAAAGAGACTAACACTGGTGATAGTCAACAACAACCTCATCTCGCAAGCCGCCCTTATGCAGCGTCACGGTGTCCCCAACGATATTCTCTCCAACCTCAACCCCTTCGCCCTCCTGATCTTCATCCCCCTCAACGACTTCTTTATCTATCCCGCCCTGCGAAAGGCCGGCATCCGCTTCACCCCTATCAAGAAGATCACAGCTGGTTTCTTCACCGGAGCTGCTGCTATGATCTGGGCTGCTGTTGTCCAGCACTACATCTACGAAAAGTCCGCGTGTGGCATGTACGCATCTGGTGAGGTTCTCAACGAAACCACCGGTGAATTCGAGCCATGTCCCGAGGTCCCCATCAACGTCTGGGCCCAGACTGGCTCATACGTCCTCATCGCCCTCGCCGAAGTGTTTGCCTCCATCACCTCCCTCGAGTATGCCTTCTCCAAGGCTCCCAAGAACATGCGTTCCATGGTCCAGGCCGTTTCTCTCTTCATGACTGCGTTCTCCGCTGCCCTTGGCCAGGCCCTTGTTGGTCTCGCCGCTGACCCTCTTCTGATCTGGAACTATGGTGTCGTCGCTATTCTCGCCGTCGTTGCTGGTACTTGCTTCTGGTTCCAGTTCCGTGACTTGGATATTCACGAGGATGAGCTCAACACTCTGCCCGAAGGCCAGGCCGGTGCAAATGTTGATGAGGAGGCTCCTTTGAGCAACAAGCGTATCGACGAATAGGATGGATTTGACTCCAGAGTATGATGGTTTTGTTTGGTGATTAGGTAGTTTCAGATATCCCTTGACAAGTTGTCGAGATCATGTAGTTTGTCGGTTGCCGAAGGGTGAATGGCCCTGTCGGCCAATATAATATCTATGCAATATACTTGCAGCTTCTTTAATTGTTTATTGTTATACTGTTCCCGCACCTTATTGTGAACCGAACCGACTAAAAATGAACCGTAACCCAGCAAACAATATTCATTTTCAATAATAAAAGATCCATGCCCAAGTTAAGACCTTCATAACTCAAAATCTTTTTAGGTTATCCAGCCACAGTGCAAAAACCTTTACACAACTAGTTTCATAAAGAACAGGCTGGCAGCTTGAAAAGCAAAAACCCAACAAGATCATCAAGCTGCAGTACCTAAGGGGCGCTTGTGTATTATACCACATGGCACATAGTCCATGCTTGATTCACCAGGGCAGAGTTCATCTCACAACAACCCTCATATTGATATAGCAACGATCATATATTTTTGGGCTCACGGAACCAACAACGCCTGGAATAATACATGCCCGCTTCGAAAATTCTCTAGAGTATATCCACCCCTTTATGGATGCAGCTAGGCGGCACCAAGAGCCCCCCTCATGCCGTCAGATTGGCATTGTCATATATGCGCTCTCGCCCTTCGCCTTCATAATCATACTCCTGGATAAGGTATAGATAGATGTCGTCCTGCTCTTCGTCTCGTGCTCGTTCATCAAGTCCTATCTTTTGCATTGACTCGTACCCACAGCTCAGTCCTCAATGCCGTTCCATGACTTCTCATCATCAGACCGGCCTCGCTTCTCAGGTTTGGGCTCCTTCACTGGCTTAGCGTCTTCCTTGGACTCGAGAGCGACCGTCTTCCGGGGCGGTGAGCCTGCCTCGTCTGGAGAATTCGAACGTCGTCGCTTCTCTGCCTTGTTGTGATTTTCATGTTGGTTTTGCTTGTGCTTAGGAGAGCCGGCGCCCGAATCAGAGCCTTTATGCTCGTTCTTCTTCTGAGACTTCTCCGAGGCTTGAGGACCAGACTCCTTGCCCTTCTGCCATCGCTCAAGCATGTCAGCGACCTGAGGTCCCCAAACCTCTTCACCCTTGAAGAAGTCATCATACTCGATAGTGTTCTCGCCAACAGTAAAGTGGCTCTGTTTTGACCGCTCAAGCTCTGCCATGAGAGCAGCCGAGTCGAGCTTGGTACCTAGATCGTGACAGAAGCTCCTAACATAAAATCCCGACGAAACTGTTAGCCGCACCTTGACGGCAGGAGGTCCTTCGTCGCTCCAAGGTGGTGGGGTGCTCGTATCGAGCAACTCGGGCACCAAATCCAACCCTTTCTTAGAGTAGGTCGGCTCTGGTAGGTTCCCGAGAGCGCCCGACATCATGCGAGGCTCCTTTGACTTTCGCGATCGCTTTGCAGGCGCATCCTTGATCAGCGCGTCTTGACGCTCTTCAAAACTGCGCTTGAACGATTCGTGCGCCGCTATCGCTTGGTCGTCCTGTTGCTTCTCCTCGGGGCTCAACTTCTTGTTGGTCTCCTGTTGCTTCTTGACCCTCCAGACCTGCTCTGCCAGGTTGCGCTCCGCAGCTTCAGCTTCCTCAGTCGGCCATCGATGGTTGTGCTTGCCAGGCTCGTACCATTCCACCATCTCAATGTCCAGAACCTCAACTTCTCTACCTTTGATTTCTCGGGGAATGGGCCTGCCCTCTCGCGCATACTCATACAAAGGCTTTCCGTCCATCTTGAGCGCCGAGTACAAAGGAGGGATCTGCATCTGGCGCCCCTTGAATGAGGCAATCTCCTTCTCGACTTTTTCGCGAGTGATGTGGTCATAGGGTCGCTTAGCGAGAATGCGACCAGCTCGATCGTAGGTGTCGGTAGCGGCGCCAAACACAATGACGGTCTCGTACGTCTTTATGCATTCGAGGAACTGGTTGAGAGATTTCGTAGCGGATCCTATGCCCATGATAAGAACGCCGGTAGCAAGGGGGTCGAGAGTTCCTCCATGACCCATCTTAACTTGGGAAGCCTTCTTGATTAGCTTGCGACGAGCGAACTGCTTGCCATTCTCGTTCATGCGCTTTGCGATCTCGGCCTCGATCAATGGCTTGAAGTGATTGGAGGGGTTGAAAATTTTCTGGCATTCGCGAACAACCTGGGCCGAACTCATGCCACGAGGCTTATTGATGGCTATAGCGAGGCGATCATATTAGTATCCAATTCTGATCAAGTCGAGAACAGAGTATAGCAGAGTTGGTAAATCACATACCAAAGACGCCTTCCCGGACAACGTCCGTAGCCATCTTGTAAACCTTTGAGGGAGTTCGCATACGCGCTCTCAAAGATTCAGATATGGCAAAGAGAAGAAGGAAAAAGAGGGAAAAGAGAGTATAAAGTTGAAGGTGGTGGAGTACCTAGTAAAGTAAAGGCAGGCTTGCAGCAAAAATTATCTTATCAGCAGCATCCCCACTAAGAATCGACGAGTCATTATCCTGGCATTTCCATTGGAGAATAGGCACTTTAAGGGACGCGTTTTGGTGGGCCTATCATGTAAACTCCCTGTGAGTTTGGGGAACTTTCAGTGGCCATTGCCCCGCCATTTCCGTCACAGTGGTCGTTTGCTTTACTTTTGGATAGCGCGACCGCGTTTGTGCCTGGTTGCTCAAAGTGTCTCTTGAGCACACTGCAACTTGACACTACAAACAAACACCGCCGTTGCCATCGTCACAAACTTCTTCCACCATTCATCACTTAACATACTAACTAGTGCTCAAGCCTGCCCGCTTCCATCTCCGAGAACCCTCCTCCTCCTCCTC